>CM040930.1:24751905-24771905 GCA_023029165.1 Gobiocypris rarus
CTAGTCCAAATAGTTTTTTGAAATATAAACATTTAAATTGTGGCTGTCGTAAAAACTTGACAGATTTATTTAACTTAACTTAGTGATAAGAGATGATCAGTTCATGTGTGCTCCATGCTGCCACGTGATCTGAGGCGGCTATAGCGATCTGTCATGCCACAATAAAATGGACAGTTTGAAAATACATAGTTTCATATCAAAAGTAACAAAGCACAAAATGAATTGCAATTTATTGAATGAGACATGCAGTAAAAAATATTATCTAAAAACAGCATCGACTAAAAGATTGATTCTTGGAATTTTAAAGTTGATATCAATGTGAGAATCTATTAAAATAGAGGAATCTGTATTTGTTACCCAGCCCTACTATATTCTTTGTCAGTGCAAAGACGAATTATATAAACATGCTTATAAAAGGTTTTGTGCCATTTATGCTGGGATGATGTCATCAGACAGGGACAGTCCGTAAAATATTAAGCACTTTGTTTGGTTAAGGCTTACTGAGAAGTGCAATTCACACTCAACTCCTAGTCCAAGCTCTTGTACTCTCTAGACTGGACTACTGTAATTCTCTTCTAGCGGGCCTTCCAGCATCCACTGTTAAACCCTTGCAGCTGATCCAGAACGCAGCGGCGAGAGTGATCTTCAACGAGCCGAAGAGAGCACACGTCACGCCTCTCTTCATCAGTCTCCACTGGCTGCCGACAGCCGCGCGAATCAAATTCAAGGCTCTGGTGCTCGCCTACAAAGCAACCAGGCTCTGCACCAGTATACCTAAACTCACTTTCTCAGACTTACACACCCTCCAGAAGCTTGCGTTCTGCAAGTGAACGACGCCTAGTGGTGCCATCTCAAAGAGGCATGAAATCCCTCACTAGGACCTTTTCTTGGACCGTTCCCACCTGGAGGAATGACCTGCCTGTCTCAGTTCGAGCAACCGAGTCTGTAGCCATTTTCAAAAAACATCTCAAGACACTTCTTTTCCAGCAGCACTTGACCAATAAAGAATAGCACTTATCACTCTATTCGTTTCTGTTTGTTATTTAATTAAAAAAAAATAATAATAAAAAAAAAACTGTCCTGTGTTTTGTGTTTCGTGAGACTTGTTACAGCGCTTGCATATTGTTGCCCTTGACTGGTGTTGGTTGCTTCTATTACTCTCATTTGTAAGTCGCTTTGGATAAAAGCGTCTGCTAAATGACTAAATGTAAATGTAAAATGTAAATGTGTTATTACTGAAGTAACACATGGTAAATCTAAAGATGCTTTGTGACTCGGCAAAATGCAGATAAATATCACAGAACTTTCATTTATATTTTACTTCAAAGGAAAGACCGCAACCCAGTGGAGGTGAGTTTTCCAGCTCAGCCCAGTGTATTTATAGGCTTTCCTGGGGCATTCCCACATACACTGGAATAAAACAGGTCAATTATATGATGGGCAATATCAGCTCCTTTCTAGATGGCAGGGAGAGAAACCTATTTTTTGTTTATAATTTAAAGGGAAACAACACTATATTTGCCATCAGCTATATTGTTCGGTTGTTAATGGATGGGGTTTCCCAGCAACAGGATTACCTCAGGGTGTGAATCTTTCATCGTTTATTGTCAAACCTAAAGGGTGAGCAATGGCTGCAGCCCAAAATAATGGATATAGAGGTATAAGAGATTAGATCATCCAAGACTCTGGATAATGCTGCACTATGCAGTGAATTTATTGGCGGTGGTGTGTTTGCTTTGTTGGAAGAATCCCCACAAGTTCAGACTGGAATAATATAGGAAGAGGTCTGTGGATTGTTGGGATTTTTAATGTCCTCTCTGTTCACATTTTAAAGTGTAGGTTGAAATACGAATAGGATATGCAACATCTCACAAGCATGCACATTTTGATTTACTCTGCAGTAGAGATAAGCGATAATAAACTGAGTAATTTTTCCACATGCTCTTTGTTCACATTGTTCAAATGTTTCATTAAATTGCACACCAGCGTTTTATGAGTACAAGATAATACATGTTCAAATATGTTACTAGTTATGGTCCAAATAAATGACATGCTCCCTGGCCCCTAAGAGCTGGTGATGGATTCGAGAGGAAAGAACAGGGACACGCTGTAAATCTACTTTGTGAATCACTGGCACAGTCAATTCTTTTGTCACACCAGATGAATTTGAGTACAATAGAATCTTTATTTATTGCCACACGACCAGGACTGGTAGAATTAGTTTCCACGACTTTCAGATGGGAAGATTTTCAGCAAATAAAAATGTGCCTAAATTTTGAAATGTTCCTCACTTTTGTCTGGTTTCAGAAGACTTTGGGGAGATGATTTTGTGACCTTTTTAGAGCTTGATAGTGTCAGTCTCCATTTACTGACCATTTATTGTACTTAAAAAAATACTTCCTTGTTACTTAGAAAGTAAGTCACATAGTTTGGGATCAACATGAATGACAAAATAATTTTAATTTTTGAATGAATTAACCTCTTTAAATAGAAATGTGTTCCATTGTGAAAGAAAATAACTAGAATGGCCACTGTTTCCTTCAAAATAGCTAAAACTTGAAAAGCTTGTTTGCTGTTTTGTTCAGCATTTTGTCTCATTAGTATCATTCCCTGGCTTAAACTCTCAAATATCCCTGAGGGACGACCTGAAATGCACTAATTGTGCTTCTGGCATGAAGGAAGCTGCATTTAGCGCTGAAAAATACTGCTTAAAGTGGAAATGCTTGGCAGATGCTGGAAACCTGCCCGCGATTACAAATTATAGGATTTGTAGATGGGAAAAGATTTCCTTCTTTATCTTGTATGTCATAGTTCCAGCTGTCTCTGGCGTGATCTCATTCTTGAGGGTAAGATAGGGGAGCTCACTCGGCTTGCCTGAGCTAGTTAAAATGTGTGCCAATATTCTCCTATTTTTCCCTCTCATCATCTTACTCTCACTCTTAACTCTTCTCTTCTCTTTCTTTTCCTTTCTGGCCTGTGATGTTCCTCCCATGATCCTTCATTCCCTTTAATCTAGCTTGTTATGGTAACATGCAATATCCACTCACCAGTAACAATGTAGCCTTGCTCATGGTCAACTGATTTAGCCTTAAACCATATCAGCAAAACTAGAATCTCATTCAGCACTGATCACATTTTTTTCTCTCTTCATCTAAAGCTCGTGTTTGCTTGTTTGGCGCACTGCTCTGGCTTACTCTGGCTTAGGCAAAGCCCCCTCATTTTTCTTTTTTTAACATCTGCTTTGAAATTAATGGGCATGTTGGAAACTAGGTTAAATCTAGACTGACATCTTTTTCCCTTTTTCTCTCCTCCACGCCCTTCCTCTTTCTTTTTTTTTTTAAAAGGCACACCAGGGTAAGGATGCTCTGATCAGGATTTTTGGGGGCGATTACTGATCACTTGAAGCAGTATTGGCCGATACCGATCACCAAAATAAATAATAGGCCACCTATTCTTAATAATATATTTTTAAGTTTAAAAAAATGAGATGGGAATGTATCATGAATTGACATAGTAATAAGAAATAGCTTATGATGATAAAAAGCATTCCTGTGAAATAAAAAAAACAGAGTCTGTTTTGCACAGACAGCAGCAGGGATATTAGGCTGCTGTCACTTTAAGACAGAATGCGCGGATCCAATATTCTGTATAAAGCGGATCTCAACTTTTGTTTATGTTCACTTAAAGGGGTCATATGATGCTATTTTCAAAGATCATTATTTTGTGTATTGGGTGCAAAAAACTCTGCATTTGAACAGTCAATAGCAAAGACTTTAACAAATGATTAACTCCAACATTCCAAGTTGGAAGTGGAAGTGTTTTTTTTGCTTGTTTTTTAGAAATAGCCTTTGTGCACAGCCAGTCTTGTACTCTCCCAGGTTCAGAAAACTGTCCTACGGAAAATCTGCTGCACACGCACAAACATTTGGGTTGTACTTTTCTGGAACAGTGTTGTAAATAAATCTTAACCACTGAATCCCAATTGCGTCGACTTTCGGTAGGCCAAATAAAGTGCTGCTTTTGCTTTTGCATAGAAAAACACAGCATCTCCACAACATGGCGGCAACAACACTACTACGATAACTGAAGCCATGCCTTCTTTTTTACGTATTCATTGGGAGACATAATGCAAATGTTCCACCTAGTGATGTAGGTCAGTGAGGGAGAATTCGATCGAGCCATTTTGGCTAGGTCTGGATCTGCCTGCCATTTAGATGTGGACCCCAAGCTCAAAGGCTACTTGGCTTGTCCGTGTTCCACTCCATCTCCGCCTCTACATGCTGAAGTTTAGCAACAGTAGATTGTTTGTTATGACAATCACTGATACGGCTGATTTGGACGTTAAGTTTGAGCTTTCAGGGAGGAAGGAAAGAGATGCGCTAAAACAGCACAACCCTAGTTTCTTTGCTCGCTGCAAAGGCGTTGCAAATTAATTGTCCTTTTCAGACAGCTAGTAGAACTGTCAGACTGGTGAATGTAGTGAAGCAATTTTAGCTGAGCATAGAACAATTGTTCTGCGAATTTGCTTCATCTTATCGACTCTTCTGATCAGCCTTTATTGAGGCTACGATCAAACTATATAAAGCTGTTATCGGCCGATAACGATCGGCGTCCAATCAATTTGGAGCACACCAGGGAGCTGCTGGCTTTGTCCATCTAGTGACTTTGACTGCTCATTGCAGAAAAATTCACACACCCCATCTCAAAGAACGACTGTCTTAAACTTACCCTGCTATCATGTACCCCCAGTGACATCGTAAGATCAACATGGATTGGCTTTATCAAACCTAGCTTGTTCATCTCATCTCACATTTTGAGTTCATGTGTTTTGCTACCATGTTGCATGTTTTTATTTTTCACAGGGCAGGGTGCCAATTTTAAGTAAGTTACATTGGATGTAATATGTCTACTGTGGTCTCTCATTTCTGTTGTAGGATCATTCACAACTAAAGGATTTACACTTCAGTTTAACATTGCGTCTCCAAAGAATTTACATCCCTACCATCACAGCCTTCAACATTAAAACATTCTCTTTTAGTCTGGCTGCTTGTCCTAATTGAGCTATGGTGTTAGAAGAGCAAAACACTCCCCTCTCGGGCTCCAGGCTCTCTGTCTGGGTCTGTATGTGTGGCTGCAGCTCTGATCCTCCTCACCAGCCCCTGGCTGGATCTGTTGCCTTCTGATGAAAGCACAAACGCATCCGGTGAGCAGCAGAAACCCAAGCGAGACTGTGATCCCTACTCTCCCCCACCTCCTGCTTTCCTCAAGTGAGATCAGTGATAGGAAGCGCCTTTTTGATCTTGCTAGCTCATGCTCCTCTCTACTGTATCACCCTGACAAAGCCTTCTCTCTCCTACTGGTTTTCTTTCCAGCGTCGATTACTTTCAGTTGTAGCGTGTGGCTGTGCTCCAGACTCGTCACAGATTTGCTTGTCATTACTGAAGAATGTCAAAGATTTATCGGGAGTTAATTAAATTACATTCTACCGTAATGAAAAGGAGTAGAGGAGAGATGATGGGTTTTATTTTGGCAGCTTTTTAGAAGAGATTGTTTGTTACACAGAGAGAAGATAAACGTGCAGCACTAAAAGGTGTCTCAGCCTATTGTGAAGACTTTCCCTTAGCTACTGTTATATCCTGCTGTTAAATGCAGTGGAGCCTGCTGCTAAAAAACCCTTTCAAACCAAATTCCAATGGATGTGTAAACACAAAGTATGTCTTGAACAGGACATCAGGACCCTCTTTTGAAATAGTGAGGATAATATTTTTTAAATTTAAATAAGCTGATCATTATACTACTACTTCTTAAGCCTAGTTCAGACTGCACGATTTTCAAACTCGTCGGATCACTGCTCTTTTCACACTGCATGGCTATATGGGGTAGCATTCAGTCACTGCTGTGTTCACACTGCATGATGGATCGGTGACAGGGGGTTTCACACCGCATGACTGTGCAAGAGGGACAATCGCCAACAACTCTCTCTCTCCGGTGCGCAAACTACGTTTCCCAACCAAACCCACGTGCGATGTGACAAGTAAACAACGAGAGATCACACGTGCGTCAGACTGGAGTTCTCGCGCGAGAATGGAATTGATATTAAAAATTATAAACTGCAGAAAGTTTGCGCTCCAAGTTGTCTGTGCGCTGATTTGCAGCGAAAAGGAGAACAAGAAAAAAGATTATGGTGGAGGAAATTATTGGAGAGACAAAGAGAGTTTGAGGTAAATAAATAATTTTGCAATGTTCTGCTGCTGCGGATGGACGTGCAAATGTTTTGGCTTTGTTTCTGTTTGATAGAATTGTAAATATATCTTTTAAAATACTGATATTCTGGTCTATAACTCCTCCCTGATCCTCCCGCTGCCCTGTATCTTGCTCTCTCATTGGCTTTCGGTCATCGCCAGTCTTATTTCAGTCAGAACACATTTCACACAGCAGGATTATGAATCGCCGACAAGTCCAGATATTTAGCATACCAAATATCTTGCGGGCGTCGGTGACTTGTTGGCTATTCTCTCTGATCGAGTCCTTGATCATTCACACTGCGTGATTGTCACTCGCGTGCACGAGCACCGATTTGCCTATGATTTCGGGCATTTGTCAGCGATTCCGCAAAACCTGTCGGCTAGTCAAAATCGGGGCTAAAATCGTGCCGTGTGAACTAGGCCATAGGGATGGGTAATGTTAACTGTATTACTACTCTTACCGATACTGCTTATCGATCCGGTACTTAAACAGTATTCTTATCGGCTCTTCTGGTTATATATTTTTTTTATTAAAAAAAAGAGAAGAAACTTATTATCATCGCTTTATATTCTGAAATGTAAAATACATTTCTGTAACAAATGTTTGATTCACATTAATGGCAAAATCGTCAGCAGACCGAATGCAGATCTAATAATACACCTATAATGCACCTAAAACCAACGTGAAGTTGGAAACTTGTCCCTCACGCGTTTATTAGCTCTTTGTATCAAACACGTCCAAGTAGTGACTGCATTTTTACAATAATCACCAATTGTGCTGATTCTGACGTTAAGAGAGAAATGACAGAAGGGAAAGAAGGGGGAATGCAGCTAGTTTTTTTATCTTCTTTTTATAATCCTAAGATAATTTAAAAAAAAATTATTAATATTAATATTAGTGCATTGCTTTAAATGCACTGAGGTGCATGTAAAGTATTATCTGTTGTTTAATTCTTGCTGAAAACAGATTCTTTCTCAACAGAGTGAAAGAAATAGGTCACTCAAATTTCTTTCTTTCTTTCTTTCTTTCTTTCTTTCATTCATTCATTCATTCATTCATTCATTCATTCATTCATTCATTCATTCATTCATTCATTCATTCATTCATTCATTCATTCATTCATTCATTCATTCATTCATTCATTCATTCATTCATTCATTCATTCATTCATTCATTCATTCATTCATTCATTCATTCATTCATTCATTCATTCATTCATTCATTCATTCATTCATTCATTCATTCATTCATTGCGGTATGACTTGGAAAATGGCTTTTTTCAAAATAAAATTTATTTGGGACAATAAAATTATTGGGACTAAGGTTAAAAACAAAACAGGTGAACAATTCTTGTAAAACATATATTTACTCTCATCCAAGATTCTTTGGCCATTTTTCACATATTCTCGCATCTTGTTTTTCTTTTGTCTATAAACGAACTGATTGTCAGATTGTGTAGATGTTGTGTCTGGTGATTGAGTGATGACTTAGCTGGGGTGTGAATTTTATTATTTAAATGATGACATGCACAGAAGCCATGGAATCAACGGAGTGATTAAGAGGCCATTTTCTATGTTAATGACATTAGCTAGCTCTGAGATAATGGCAGCTAAGTGCTGAGAGCCAGCAGCTGCACCCAGAACCAGACAGGAGCTGTGTCAAACACTGCTCTTCTGAACTGTTGGATTTATTAGTGTGAAATAAAATAAAAAACGACTTGAAGTTTTTAGGCTTGGGAACTAAGAAAGAACCACTTTTTGTTTACAGGGTCCCTTGTTTTATTTGATGAGTTAGATTTCAGTACAAGTTCTTGACGTATGGGTAGAAATGTGTAGGTAGAAATATTACATGTTTTGGTGTAATCAGTCGTCAGCGTTTAACATCAATGAATATACCTTGTATTGCATTTGCATGCTTCTAAAATATCATTGAAGTCTTACATCTTTAAAATGATCTTTGCAGGTACAGCTGTTGTAAAAATTGGGTTTTAAATTATGTAATTTTCCCCAAAATATTTTTCTCTCAGAGTACAAAATGTTTTAAGGTTTCATTTTTGGTAAGGCTATTGACAGATTGGGCTGTAGACCACAAAGCAACTTGCTATGTTTTTAGAGTTATAGTTTTGTAAATATAGAAAAAGAACTGACTATTGTCTGTCATGGTCATCACATATAACCCATATTTTTAGCTAACATCAACCTGGCATGCCTCCTCAAACCATTTCATGGTTGTTGAAGATTTTGCCACTGTAATTGGATTGGCTGTTTCTAAAGAGGCTTCTGTCGCTGATGGCACAGATGCGGTGGAGTGATGCTTTCTCTTTGTGTGCCCTTCGGTTATGCTTTTTAAAGGCGTGTATTAGGCAATGGATTGCAGAGCAAGGGAAGTACAGGATGATATTTACAGAACACTTGCTGCGTTAAAACGTTTGGCTGTGCTACTTTGTGTAATTATTTCAAATGAGTGTGTCCAATGCTAATGTCACTTTGCATTTGTATAAACAGAAGCACCCGTTTCCCAAGTAAACAACACAAGAAAGGCAGCCCAGCTTCTCAGGATGCATCTGAGATGTCTTCTGGAAGAACAATAAGAACATAAAGCAGGGTCTAAATCACAGATTTGAGGAACCTCTGCTAAAAGAGAGAAAAGGTCTGCTGAAAATGGATGCAGCCCCTAGTTCCCCTCCCTGGCATCATAAATAACCTCACCATTGATCGGCTGTAGTCTGTGATTCTCCACAGCCGTTCTCTCCACATTCATCAGCCCTGCGTCTGATATGTTTGCCTGCTACTTAATCCACCGATTACTCAGCTGGCCTTTGCCCAATGTCTACAACTCTTGCTTCTCTGATTTGCTGGGTGCCTAGAATAGAGCATGTTATGGTGCTCATCTGTAATAAATCTAAAGTTATTCAAAAGTGGACATCCCTGAATTTATACAGGATCTCCAATTCAGGGATCAAATTAAACTTCAAGAATTTCGTGCTCCAAAAGAACAAAAGTGCTGAATGTGGAATAAAAAAAAAGAGTTGAGATCCTCTGGCAAGACAGTTTCATCCTAGTTTTACAGTCTCTGAGGATGATCAGTGTATTTCTACAGTGTGAGAATGGAACTGATTTGAAGGGACTACTCAGGCAGCAAAATGTGTAGCCTGGCAACAACATGAGTATATAAGAAAACAAACAGAAACAGCAGTATAACACTTTTCTTTGGTGCTTAAGCATACTTTTTTTTTGATCTCAAGAGACTAAAAAGAAAAGGGATTTTTGATTCTGGATTTTGGAAGCAAGGTTTAACAGAAATGGGTGATCTGGTCAGATGGTGATAATAATAGATTTTGACTTCCTTTTGTTTTTGTCACCCTGTCTTCCACCAGATCAGGCCGTCGGGCATCTATTCATTTTCTTGACTCAGTTGAAGTGAATTTGGACAGATGAATCCAGATAGTGCTCTGGGGTACTGAAGAGCTCCCATTGTCTTCACACAGTGCTGTACCAAGGCTTGACAGTAGACATGTTGATACACTGTTTCCTTTATCTGGCCAGGTTGGGGCCATTTGTTTTATGTCTGCTTCAGAATTTAAAGGGCTTGCCATTTTCCATTATCTGTGAGAGTCTAGTCTTTGTTTCTCAGTGGATGAATCTTCTGTTTCAGATGGTAGGATCTTTTCATGGCGAGGGACAAGCCTCCTTTTGGTCTGGTTCTTGGCATTAGTGGCTGTTCATTTTTAAAAAGATTTTCACAATTTTAAATCAATATTTCACTAATTTAAATGGATATTATTAGGGTGTAATGTTTCTTTCATGTCATGATTCGATACATATCTCAATACTGAACTCACAATACTATATTATTGTGATACTCCAAGGCATATGGTAAAAGGATAACAAAAAATGTACTGTTGAATAGGCTTAGACTTGTAAGGTGCTGGTAACCAAAGGCAATGCGGACACCAGAATAAAAATATGTGCTTGATTCTGAAGCTAAAAATACAGATTTATTTTGATGAATATGCTTGCACTCTGTCACTGACTAGATATATTTAAAATAATGTATGCCACTTTTTACTGGTAACATAAGACATTTTGTATTAACAGGACCCACAAACAAACAATATTATACATTATATTCAACCTCACATAAAGGCTAGTAGTTTAATGTAGTACTCACATTAAAACTATTTTGATAAGTTTTTTATTTTGTTTCTCATATGATGATATATATATGAAGTTACACTCCTAGATATTATTGTCTCACACACATCTTTTTTTAAGTTTTGAATATAACTACAGTTTTCTGCATTCTTATTTGGTTTTTATACAGGCAAATGGAGTTCCTACGAGGTACACTTTATTTGATTCGATCATGACTTAGAGGGGTTTCTGTGATAAATTGGGCCTTTTGGATAATCCTATCAGATTAGAATTTGCATACCAGCATACATTATTCATTTAGTGTCATCCTCTCCAATTAGTCGAAGTCAGGTTTTTCTCCAGAGAGGTTTTAACATCTGTGCGACCCCGGAAATTCTGCAGAAGATTAAAGCTGTGTTTACTGTTTTTGCCTTTCATTCTCCCTCACTCTGTCTTGACCTGTCCTGGGCATGATGCTCTAGTGGGAGCTTCCTCTCTGTGAGCGAGATAAAGGATCAGAGCGCTGACAAAATGCCACTGTCATGCCTGTCAATGAGGGCAGCGCCCTCTCACTTCCCCACTCGGCTCGGTATTGACCCTTTGCCAGGTTCTTTTTGAAGATATTTTTCCAAATGGTGGATTCTTTGCGCTTATCATCCTAGCCTGGGCTCATTGCCATCTGTTGAAAACCGTTTGGCCATTTATGTGGTTTGTTGTTTGCTTGTTCTTTGCATGCAGTAGATACAACAGATTCTCTGATGGCTGCCTGACTATGTCACAGTCTAGACTTGATGCTTCGCCCACTGACTTGCTGTCTGATTCTGTGCTTGCCTTCTTCCTGACTGACTGTCTTTTTGAGTCCCTGCTTCAAGGCTTACTTGACAGATTGTTTGACTCTTTGACTTCAGTCATGTTTTTGAAGTGAATCATTGGCTGGATTGATCTGTGCTCCTCATGCCCCTATGGGGAGCAATACTCCCTTTCCTCGGTCTGACTTTTTTTTTTCCTGCTTCTCAAACTATTCTACGGAGCCCGGGAAAAAATGAAAGTATTAGAATATCAAAAAAAATAATATTTGGCCAAGATTATGATCAGGACTGGGTAAAAAAATATAGATTTCTTGATTTTAATTGATTGTTATTTTTACGATCTGATAACTATTCTTAAATCCCAAGAATCAATTAGTCATTTTATTAGTCATACAACGGAACATTGTAGCATACCTCCCATTCAATAAATCACAATAATCTTTGTGTCTTGTTACTATTAAAATGAAACAGTCTCTGTTTTCAAATTATGTCCATTTTATTACGAAATGCATAAATACCGTTTTGACGCTGTGACGTGAGATTGCTCTGTTGGAGCTCAGCTCGAGAAGCAGCAACACGGAGCATACGTAAACCGATCTTCTCATCCACCTTCATATCAGTTACATAACGAAATAAACCTGAATGAGCATCTGAAAAGGTGTTAAAATATAGAGTAAAATTTACCCAAATCCATATAATGTCACATGGAATCGCTCTAAACCGTGGAAAGACGTCAGTAAAACAGCTTGTAACGTCACATTTACCTCAGAAAAAACATATCCAGTGTCCATAAACTGACCGTTAGTCAGATAGAAAATTGTACTTGTTTTTAAGCAAGTGTTTTGCTAAATATATTCAATATTTAATGCATGTATGAATAAATCTGGCAAGTGTGTATAACAGCCACCATTTAAATTTTTATATTTAAAAAAACAAATTGGAGTAGAAATATGATAATCTAATTGTAACGTTTGTATACAAAACAGTTAATTTTTACCTTCAATATTGTAGTAGGCTAATGTAGCTACCATCCAGCATTAGTTAAGAAGATTTGCCATGTATTATACCTGAATATATATCCAAAATAATCTATATTGAATCGATACCCAGCCCTTATTATGATAGTTCTTAAAATCATTGCCTACTTTACCTAGTCCCCAAATTATAACCTAGAATTTAAGTGTCTGTAGACTTGGGGCTAGATTTACTAACACCTTGCACCAGCTCAAACCGTCTTTTGGAGTTAAAAAACTACTGTCAGGGTTTACTAAAGACACGCAGTGATAAATTATTGCTGAAAAGGCATGGCCAGTAATTTTTGGGGCTTACCTTAATGCTTATGCATTTTGCATATCCCTTTCAGACGCAAAATTTATGGGAGGAGATTTGCGCTTGTCATTTATTGTCAATAAATGATGTTCACATGATTATTTACTGCCCAAACAAAGTTTTCAACCAGTCGCTAACTGGTAGTTTGCGTTGGTCATTATGGAAATGATCCGGCTGTGTCTGTGTTCTTTAATTTGCACATCGTCACTAGATCAGAGAACTTTCCACACCCATCTGCGCTTTTTTCGAGTTGCGCTCTAATGCTAATTTGCCCTGTTAAATCTGGCCCTAGATTTCTAAAATGAAGGAGGGACCGCAAATCCGTGAGGTACAGTTTGAAAAAAATCAATGTGTGCATTGGTTATGAATTTGTGGGTACTGATTGAAAAACCAAAAGTATGGTTTATTCAGTGGGCGTGACATGTTAAACCAATGGAACAATTGAAGAATCTGTGAGTACAGCTTATAAACTGAGGGGACGAATTGCAAAACTGTGGCAACGGATTTATGGGTCTTGTTTTTTTTAATTCTCCTTCAGGTGAATTCCCAGGCTCCGTAACAATCTTCCCCTAGGACTTAATTTCGCCTGGTTTTTCTTTTATCTATTTTGAATTATTTTCTGCTCATACTTTGCTTCTTTTTCAAAGAGTGTTTAATTTTTGTTGATCTAGTTTATTAGTGGATGCTCTTGCGGTTTAGAAGACATATCCTAGAAGGGCGGTGCACCTCTGGTGGAAAGGGTAATTCATTATTCCCTGTGTGTATCTGTTCCTGAGGGATGCGAGTGTTCGGGAATGACAGCTCTTTGTAACCTGGTTTCTTCCCCTAGCTGTTTATTCATGTCTGCTACTCTTCATAGCCGTCTTTCCTTCTCCTATTTGGTCTTCATTGAAAAAGGCAAAATTTTGAGTGTTTGTGTTGAATAAGACAGGTGGTGCTCTGATCTTTCCATGTAGTCATCACTAGAATCTTAATGCAAAGAGAGCAACAGCCACATAAACATAGCCTGGGGTTGAGGTGTGCACTCTGAGCAAAAGATTTGCTCCAACCCCCGCTATGACACTGCACAGCCAAAAGTGATACCTTTCCAGTAAGCAATCAGGAGACTAAAAGGAGGTGTGATTAACATGAAGAAACAGTAGCCTATTCATTTGAGCTGAATGTAGCTAAACAGGGTGGAAAAATGCATACCTCTAGTACTTCAGAGTATGTTTTTAATGCTTAGTGTGTTCAGAACAAACTGAACTTCTTTTCTCAAAGAGAGAAAAAAGGTGGAGAGAGAGAGAAGTTACTGAAGCATCTATTTTAAGAGAACACTGTCTGCTCCAAGTTCAGGTTACTGCCTATCAGAATATCTAGCATTGAGGACATATTCAGTTTAATCTGAGAATTCAAAATGAGAACTATAAATTACCCAATTTTTGTTTGTGTGCTATAGTGGTGCTTGCTAAGGCCCAGTTCATTATTATTAGAATTTTTTGTGATGTTTCTGTTTTGATGGAAAATATTCATTGAATATAGTAAACATTTTGTCATCTTATATTCATAAATATTCACAAATTTAATCTACAAAAATAACATTTTAGTTAACTGAACTGCAAAATAAATAAAAAATATTTTATGACTTACAGCTCTCTTAAAGGCTTGTTTTAAAAGTATCATGGCTGCAAGAATTTCATCCAGCTTGTGTTCTGAGGGTGGTTATCTCCATTGTACTGGCTTTAATGTGACAAATAGGCCTCTGTTGTCCCACTTTAAGAAAGAAACAGAGCTGCTAGTGGTGCATTCACAATAGGGGTTGTGAATCCTGCTGAATAAAAGTTTGCAATATCTTTGGTGTACAGCCCCCTTCATTCCTGAATCATTACTAGTATGGAACACAACAAACTATTCGCCTTAATTGTGTTGCGAACACAGCTACCAGTATTTGTGGAGTTTATTTCCACCGCTGTCTCCATAGAAATGCGAACCCATGCATATAATTGAATTGTATCTGCATGAATTAAACATGATACATGATTCATTGACATTTGGTGGGTAGAAATAAACAATGACGAAGTTGTTATTGTTTTGTCCCTGTTTTTGTGGTTGTATTGGTTTCACTCCGCTCAAGTCAATTATATTAGACAAATTCTCATTACAAGGAACGTTTATGCATGAATTCTCTGAAACAAATAAGGAGCAGAAGCCAACACTGTGTCATACTGGCATCAGTGTTACTAACGGTAATAGTTGTTCAATGAGAGAAGGATCCAGTCTGCTTTAGAGATCCTAAGGACAGAATGGATGGTAGATTAATAGGCTGGTTAGTGAATGGCGACTGGAGTAGATCATGCCAGAGGCAATCTGTCAGAGGCTCGTAGGCTTATCTGAACCAAGCCTGGGCCTGGGGATCCAAATCAGTGTGAGATAACTGTTTGCTTAATCACTGGTACAGGAAGAAGGAAATGAGCTGACTGTCAATAGGCTCCAGGAAATTAAATATGCTCCACACGCTGCAGAAATGAGATGGTGTCAGAGTTCTCCATGCCTGTGAAGTGACAGTGTTTTAATGCTGTTAAATATGGAAATATTCCCATAGGTTTGGAGTTTGCAGAAAGACTTTTCTTTTTTCTTTTAGAAATGTTTCATTTGTTTATTCCTTTTTTACAGTCAGGTTGAAAACGTGCTCTTAATAAAACAATCTGATGTTCTTTATTTGTCTCCCTCTTTTCCAGTTTCTGTGTCTGAAGAACATCCGAACATTCCTGAAAGTGTGCCATGATAAGTTCGGCTTGAGGAACAGCGAGCTGTTTGATCCCTTCGATCTGTTTGACGTGAGGGACTTTGGGAAGGTGAGAAACAGTTTTGCTGAGCACGCAGGCTGTCTGGGACTATTAATCATTTTACACCATCATGTCTCCACAGTTGAATGACAGTAATGTTGTGTGCACTTTTATGAGAGATTAACCCAAAAGTGGGGCTTTGGTGCATCAGTTTTATTCCACCCTCTCACACACACAATCCATTAATGCCGTGGATAATATAAAAGTGTGTGCAATGCTTAATCGGCCTGTGTGTATTTCTTCCCCCTAGTATTATCTCCTCCACTGTGGATTTGAATATTCACATGCACATTTGATCACACACCTCGGGGTCACAAGCGTTCCAGTGTGTGCCAGTGCATATCTGTGTTGCTACCCATATGGTTTGTGTGTGTGTTTGTGCATGTTACCAAGGATTTTAACAGTACTTGGTTGATGTGACTGATGATTTTAGTGATTTAGTGGTGAGTTGGAATAATCTGGTAACTATTCACAAATCACAATACCTTCTAACCCAGTTTTGCAGCCCATTGGGATTCTCTGGACCCCCCTTTGAAGCAGGCATACGTGGATCAATGAACATTTCAGGCAGGCTTCACCCATTATGGTTTTTGTTATATTCCTGCTCAATTTCAGAGTGTCCCAGCTATTTCCACATCCATAAAAGGCATCTTACGCATGTCAAATGCTCTGTCAGAGTTAAGCGCCCTTATGCTGACTTTGCTCTGACTGTCATCCAAGTATTGGAGAAAAAGTGATGTCCTTAAGAGGAACAACTGAACCCTGATCCTTATATCACTATGGCAGTTTAGTCAATTCACTGACCTCCATGAAAGAATCTCATTGTTAATTCTGTTTCTTCAAGTTAAGTCAGCTTGATGTCTACCATTTTCATTATTAGTATGTTTCAATATTGCATAGAATATTAGAGGAAAAAGTCCAGTGGAAGCGCTAATACAAAAATAAAGAGAAGACAACCCTCTTAATATTGATAATTCGAGTTGCATTAATTGATTGCATTTCATGGAGTATTTACAGGTGCAAAGCACTTGTTCGACCATTGAAACGCTTGGTTCCGGTTAACTACAGCTCAGCAAGCGTGTCTGGACATTTCCAGTGTGTGCGGTCAGAAAAAAAAGGAACGGCAAGACAGAGAGAGCATTTTGAAGTTTCAAAGGGAGGGGCGTAGACAGCGAGATTAAGCCTTTGCCAGACTGTGTGCTTTAATGGATAATGTGAAAAACGGTGAGTGAGAGTCAATGAGTGCACGGAAAACAATATTAAAACCCTCGAGCAGTCGGAATCAATCACACACACCCTCCACATGTCAATGTGTAAATTGCGTTTGCGTCGACTCGAAGGTGACGGGCTTGTCCCATCATTGATTCTCCATTAAGGGCAAGCAGCGCATTATAATATATTGAAGTAGACAGCTCGATGTCATTGCGCCATACATGCAAATCATCCACCTCCATTTAAATGAAGAGAGATGGATGCTTCTCAAGCTTTAGAGCTGAAAGATAAGAAAGCATTTTTAATCTTTCAGTAGCACATACATTGCTGAACTTTCACCTCGGGCATTAATATATCTCTCTGGCCTGTCAAGCTCTGGGTGTCTTTAATTGGAGTGGAGAGTCTCAGTCCTTTTGTGTCCTTGCAGTAGGTGGGACATGTCTGTAGCCCTTTTAGGGATGGCATATAGTGGTCGACCAATATTGATTATTTTGATTGCCGATATAGAGCAGCGTCGCCAATGGCCCATATATAGCTGATAGATAATTTTTACTTAATATTTAATACATTTAGGAATAAATTATTTGAAAATGAATGTATATTTTAGATGGCAACTTATTAATTATATAATCCTGGGAGTCATATTTGTTCTAAATAAAGACAAGGAAACACTAATTTTACATACAGCATATAGTGAAAATGACATGAATATGACAGTGGGCAACAGGATAAAGCGCAGCATAGTTTGTCGATCGTGCGTCTCCGGTGAAACTGAGTGCTCTGTTCCGCATTCAGTTCGCACAGAATACACATGTATTTTTGCAGGTTACAAATAAACACTTCAGAAGATCTCTTCAGCTGGATTCAACAAAGTCTGGTTTATGAAATTAAATGTTTATTATATATTCAAATATTTGTTCAAGTGATACAAACACGTGTTTGCTGAATGCTGATGGTGAATGAGAAGTATTATAGTGAGAGTATTATAGTGTTTGCCTATTTATTACTGATAATATAAAAGCAAAAGCTATAATACTTTTTCATTTACGGTTTACTTTCTTTACGGTTTAACAGTTAATAATAATGTATTCCATATAAACAGTAGGGGTGTGAACCTAAACTGGTCTCACGGTTCGATTTCGATTATCATGTCATCGATTCGGTTCAATTCGATATCTCGATGCATCACGATGCACCACATCCGCAATATAATTTTGTCAATAAATACAAGCAGTCAGATATATTAACTGAACCTTTAATTTTACCTGCTCAAAGAAAACAAGCTTCTTAAATGTATCAAACTAAACTCAAGTCTGGGCACAGAAGACAACAGGAGCATTTAGAATAAATACACAAAAATAAATACTAAAAGCCACTTTAAGAGGTGGTCGGGCTGCATTACAGTCAAAACTAACGTCTAAATACATCTGGTTGTTGAAACCAGATATGTAAAAAAATTAATAAAATAATAAAGGTGTGAGAGCGTGTTGTAGGCTATATATGTCATGATATAGCCAGATATGACAGCGCTACCGTAGCACGTATCACCACAGACGAGTATCTCTTCATTAAGCCAATGCACAAACTACCGCAAATTAAACCGAAAGTAAAGTCGCAGGTGCTCAACATACAATCATTAAAAGTAAAGAAACTGAATGATCTTACCAGTGCTGTGGCCGCGCTCGCTCATATTGCTGTCTTTGAAATTAGCTGCTGATCAATAAAACACAGCTCATATCTGTTGTTTTCAGTGACGTGAACTCCATAAATTCGGATAAATCAGATGGCTTTGATTTACACACAGCATGTGTGTTCTCTAGGTCGTGCTTATGTTGTTCATACAAGCTAAAATGTGCCCAGTCGGCTTTTAAAGTAGTTGGAGCATTTTTTGTTACTCTCATTCGCGTCTCGCCTCCCTCTGCCATCGTATGCTACCACGACAATACACGTGCATGACAAATGACGTCAGAAAAGAATCAGTACATTATAACCGGTTATGGTCTATTACTGAACCGATACCGAGTCGTCCGCGTCTGCATCGCGATACATTGAAGAAACGATTAATTTCGACACCCCTAATAAACAGAGGCCATAAACAAATGAAGATAGAGAATGGGAGCACTGTGTGCTCAGGCGTTTTCAATTCTGACACATCAGC
The DNA here is from genome assembly GCA_023029165.1 of Gobiocypris rarus. Classification (NCBI taxonomy): domain Eukaryota; kingdom Metazoa; phylum Chordata; class Actinopteri; order Cypriniformes; family Gobionidae; genus Gobiocypris; species Gobiocypris rarus. Next base: position 24,770,618 of record CM040930.1, read on the forward strand.
CAAATAGAAATAGGTAATATTTTCGATATTTAAACAATATCGACCTTGTCGATATATATCGGTCAACCACTAAAGGAGATATGTGTTGTCTGTTTTTAGTTTTGTTACTCAAAGGCTTGATTCTCCTAATCCTAACAGTGCCATGAATTACTTGTTTCCTGCTCTGCTTAAGGGAGCGAAATGTAGTCTCCGCATGCTCTCTATTCATCAACACGTCATTATTTTTTCCTGGGTGGAGCAGCTAAGGAGACACCTGTCCCTCCTGATGCTTTAGGTAATTGCCTCTCATCCCTTTCTCCATCTCGCTGCTTTTAGACCTTTTAAACAGATGGCTCACCCCCACATCTCTTACTAAACTCGCCAGAGCGCTCCTGTCAGCGCTGATGTTTCATGCCCTCCTCTATCCCAACAGCCCATGGGACGCATCCTTACGACGATCACAGATGGACCCAGATTCTTCTTAACGGTCTATATTCATCATTACTCATTAAACCAAAAGTGAACCCCAAAGAGCTTTGCGTTTATATGACATTCAAACCAAACTGCTTCTGTCTTTCCCTCCCTAATTGGATCTGAATATGCAGTTGTTATCATTTAAATGAACACCACAATCATTTTGATTCACATCTTTGTGGAAATTAGCATGATGACACTCCACCTGTATGCAGCCTATTTATAGCTTTGTGATTTTGTAGTGTGAATCAGACAGGTTCAAGACGGTTTTGATTATTTGGCACTAGATCGTACTCCATTGACCTACCGGTTCTACAAAATCTTATTGACCTGTTCTCTTTTGTTTAGTGTTGTTATAATTATACCTCGTCTTTATTCAAAGACAGAACGACCTCCCAGTGGGCTCATGTGGGTGTGCTTTAAATTAGCGGTCGGTTCATCTGGGGGCAGGATCAGTAAAATAGCTTCTTGATTGACACCACTTGGGGCCCTTTGGAGACCTCTGGGAGTCAAATATTTTTTTTCCATTAGATTAAATAAGAACAAAGGTTGAGACTTTTTTTCCAGTTAAATATTGACAGTAATTTTTTGTGGTCTGTAAAAGAATTTATCATATCTTAGTGCTGTCAAATTGATAAATCGCAATTAATCCAAATTAAATAAATGAAATGTGTAAACACAAACTTTTGGATGTGATTAATCAATTTTACATCATTACGGTCATGTATAATTATATTCAATAAACAGACAGAATAACATATTCATTTGATGTTGTGAATATTTTTTTATTTTAGTTTAATATGACAAAACACATGACCTTTATACGATCTGCAAA